>BEWF01000487.1:0-35870 GCA_002583695.1 Pleurotus salmoneostramineus
CCGGCGGGAGTCAGGAGAGGTAGCGGGGGTCGGGAGGCCGGGAATGTAGAGGACGGCAGGGACTGGGTTGGCAGTTCTTCGGGTGCGCCTTTGGCACGGGGGTGTCTGAGGAGAAGGCTTTGCCGCTCAAGAATCCTGTTGACTGAGATCCAGAAACCCTGCCTTCATATTTCGTAGTTAGAGCTTTTCGTGTTCAATAAAAGTTTGTCTTTCTTCCTAGTTGCATGAGTTAAGCTGCAGTGTGGAGAGCTTCATGACATGGATAGACTACTCTCAGAGACTCGGAGCCTGGCATCCGACGCATTTCTTACATTTGCTTGACACATGGCAAGTCACTGAATTAGAGAAAATGGGAGGAAGAGTCAGAATGATACCTGAGTGAAACGGGTGCGCAACGCGACCAGTATCTGACCATTACCAAGTTGACGAGGGGAAGCAAATCCAAGAAAGCCAAATATTGAATCATAGACAGCCTTCTGCCGTTGGTTCGTGGTTGCGCAAGTTGTAGGTCAAGAGTCGTTAGGTCCAGGCTTGGCATTGCTTGACGCAACAGAGGTGGGCACTAAAGGTATGGCAAAGCGCCCGACTTCAATGCAGAACCTACTCCAAGCTCTTCTCTCTAGATCCTACGCGATTTCTTTTGGAACATCCAATATGTACTTGTCGTCCTTATCCAAAACCGACCACTGTGGACGTTTGCCATAAAACCTCGATCGTTCTCGTTTCAACCGCATTTGAACTGTTTCTAAACCGTGTCTCGCATGATGTGAGGGAAACCCTTCATTGGTAGAGTTACACATGGAAGGAGGTAAGTAGTCCTGTAGCAAGATTTCTGGAATCAAATCATGACCGTCAATCCATTGGACTCGGAAATGATTGGTAACCGCCTCCCATAGGGCCATGGAATGATGGATGTTTCAAAGGTCGGGTCAGTCAAAAGTCCACATAAGAGAAGTGTCGCCGTCGATGAGTGGGTCGACCGCAAGCTTGGGGGAAATGGTCAGCTGTTGTGACACCTCCAAGCTAATCATGAGTGTGACCTACCCCTTCTTTTCCACTGAAATAATCATTTTTGAGCTTTAGACTCACCACTTTCTCGGCGGCATCAGCGGGACAAAGGCTGTCAGCGAGATCCCCATGTCAGCGAGCGGCGCAGGTCAAGAGGTGATCCAACTTACAAAAACCCAGGGGCTTTACCATCCTTCTTAATTAAGATGAACTCAGAAGGAGTCTTGTCTGCAACGAGCATGTCGCTGGAGTTGACTTTGATGGGAATCTTCGGATCATTAGGTCCAGGAACAAACTTGAGCGTGAATTTGGCGGTTTCTCCAACATATTCGAGTTCAAACTGCATACATAAATGAGTTTTAGTATGTCATCATTGGGGGATAAACGTTAATATTCAGACCTTGCGGAAATCAGTATAAGCGAGGTTTTCGCTGACAACTTTCCAGCCGCGATCATCTGTATCTGCAAGAACCCAGATATAAGTGCCCCGCGCGTGGCAGTTCTGTATGGCATATATCCCAGGTGCGTATTCGCGGTTTGTTTGTATCTTGTCGGCCCCCAAGACGATATACTTGTCGAAGAACCACATTTGACTTTTCGCTAGCTGCAGCATCATGAAGCGATCAATGCTATACGTTATTTGCGATATCTCGTTGGGAGGAGGATGGACTCACGTCGCTGGGTTGCAAGGAAACCTAGACGTTTGGATTATTGATTATCATCAAGTTAACAACGGGTTCTTCGATCACTTACAACATCGCCGCCGTTGGCTTGCCCGTCAGCAAAACCGGCTGATAAACGGGCTTCTTTGCTCGAAGAACCGGGAAGTTTGATCCTACATTTTGGAAATCAATAAGCCACGACTGGGGACATAAGTATAGCGGATGGAGCATGAGAAACGCACGACCAGAAGGAACCACCAATACTTTGGATCTCCCACTCGAACTCTTCAGCATTCGCAGTGATGAGTTCGCCTTGGCTAGATTTAGGAGCACCGGATGACATGTATAAACCACCTCCCGAGTTTCGGAGTGTGTATCGTCCGTTTGGTTTGCGGGAAACATGCCACTGAAGAAGCAATGTAGAGGCGCTGAGAATTCTGAACAAATCTTGGTATAAAGCGAGGAACGTACCCCTTGATGATCACTTTGGAACTTAGTATCCTTGGGAGGGTCTTGGGTCTTGACGTATACTTGTGGTCGTAATTTGGTTCCATCTGTAGCGGCGCGAGATAGTGTAAGCGTAAACGGGCCTCCAAGCGTTCGGATGCGGTAATCCCCGTCAGAAAGGATCCAAGCCTCGGGGGGGTTAGGATCATCAGAGGGAACTGGGATGAAGTTCCACTTCTGAAAATCCAAAAGCTGAATGGCCGGTTTCAGCATAACATGACCATAAAGCTAAAAAGATGCGTGCTTACGGTAGCTGAGCGATAGCCAACTCTCCGATTGTCTGAAAAGGCACCTATATAATAGTTGGGTCCACCGTTGACCCGTGTGGAGTGTAGGGAAATGACGGGCGTCAGCAACGCATCAAATACTGTACACAATATCGAGAAATAGTCCTAACCCAAGGGTCCCATCATTGTTGCGCACGAAGCTGAAACTGACACAATTGTTCTTTGTGTTGTAGCCCACACCAGTCGGATTCATGTAGCCAAGATAGAGATTGGACTCGGTGGCACTACGGATGTAGAATTTTGAATTACCATCGGGCTCTAGGTACCACTGGGAACGATGGCATCATGAGAAAGGGGTCATGACGGGGAGCTTCACGGAGACCTACCTGTTGGCGTTTGACGGCTTTGAGCGGGCGAAGCTCAACAGTTGCGTTGGCCGTGAGGTCAGGCATCTCGATATATGTCAGAAAATCGAAATTCTGGATGCGATATATAATTCCTGGGAGTGGAGTTGACATGTTGAAGACGGTGGGTACTTTGGTAGGCTATAGTTCAAGCTAGAAAGGAGCTTTTATGCAACGAAGACCGATAGTACGACCGATGGGCATCTCGTCGGACGACTTGGTGTGTATCAAATCATAATACTGACCGGAGGTTGATCATGATACAATTTAAGGGTCACTAGTGCCCTTGCACTGGTTTAGAGCTGCGAAAGACGCGGTAAAGAATGGCTAGCCAGGATTCGCTGATGGACACGACATCTGACCAAGTGTTATTCAAGGCGATAATCGACGACCGGAAAACATCCTTTAATTCTGCATCCCGCTGTGAACTTTGATTGCAGGGAGGGATGCCTGTGAGAGGCCTCGAAAGTAGCATAACGGAAATGGTCACGACACACTCAGGGAAGAGTTGCATTTCCATCTTAGACTTCAGGCGAAAGTGGGTAAATACCGGACACAGTTCGTTGAGGATGAGTAGGGGCAATTTATGAGGACGAATCGGAGTGAATCATCGGGCACCAAATTGGAGTGGTTTGGTGAGAGCATCAGGGTAGATCGAGATTTTTGAGGGAAAAACTCGCGATGGGGTTGATAACTATGTACGCGAGGCAACTTGCTGACCACGTTTCGAAACTGGATAAGAATCAAGATCAATAATTGACTCACGTCTCATCAAGCAGGAATACACACATCGAGTATAGCATGATCAATATGATCGTCCACCGTATCCGCGTTCACGAAGTCCAGAACCGCGTCGACATCATCCTCAACACGCTGGGTTTCACAAAGCGTGGCTATTTGATTATCGTAGATTGACGCGTTGGCGCTTCTGACCTTCCGGTGGTCATCCCTAATCCCTTGGATCTTGCGCCTGAAGAAAACTCGATTGCGTGGGGTCGGGGGGATGATATGACTGCAAACGCGTCACATGCGCCATAGTGTTGACCAGGTGTCAGTCACGTGAGAGGTCGACGCGTCGAATGTCAATTAGTGAAGGCGGTGCAATTTAAAGTGGGCAAACGACCACAAACAGTATGGATCGTATAAAGCCAGAAGGCATTGCCACGAATTCCCCATGGCGCAAAACATGGTCGACCGGCTGTAACCCGCTATCAACCTTGCCTTTGCCCTGTTGGATCACGAAGGATTTGGAGTTGTCGAACCCGTCTGTACCCTGGGAAGGCGTGAACCTGCATGGCCTCCATGTGGTTGATCGCGCCTGTCGGACGCACTGCTCGTCAGTGTGCTCTTTGTCAGGTTGACCTTTCGGTCTCCGGGCAGTGGGGTAGGGCAAGACAGTTCCCATAAATCTGGAAGGGTTCACTTGGTGGAGGAGGGGGAGGTAGGCATACGGGGAGCTGGAGGCCTTGGATGTTGGGAACGGCGGGGTCTGGGTCGCAAGCTTGCGGGCGCACCTTTGACGCTGGGGGAGTCGTGGGCTAGTACAAGAACCAGTCAGCTGAGATCTACTAGCCCCGCCGTTTCTTTTGCCGAACATACCGTTTTTATGTACTTTGGTAGACGCAATTGACTTGGAAAATGTAGTTCGAATAAATTGACACCCCGTCATGTCTTTGTGGTGACTTGAGTCTTAAGTTATTGACACGACTCCTACATCTCTAGGAGTGTCAGCTGCGTTACGGTTCTTGGGAGAATCAAGATTACTCACCTGGTCCCTGTTTTCAATGAAAGGCTGGTTCTCATCGCTAGGTACCACAAGTTTCTGGGCAGACAAAGTAGTTCGAGTGAGAAGGAACCACAGGCTACACTTTGAATCTGCGCTACGGCCAGAATACACTGAAAGAACATCAACTCCATGGACGTCACCGCGTCGGACGAATAGTGTGCTTTCGGTTCTCGGAATCTTCCCAAGCCTTTTGAAGGGCCAATCCTAGTCGTATACCTTGAAACAGCGATGTCATGACTTCGACATGAATACAGTTATGCAGATGAAGGTAGTGCAGCGATCGTCAAGGGCGTAAGGCAGCGTACTTGGTTATTTGAGGAGGATTAGATGGAAACTCGGAATCTCGCTATCGGTAAAAAGTATGCCAAGTTCCCAAGGACGTATGATATTGAGATCGATGAGTTTGGAGAAGTGGAGTTCGGCGGCGCTCGAATCGCTGGCTCTCTTTGGCTTTCTTTTGGAGCGAGGACATCGCGTCTCTGAAAAATTGTGTGAGAGACAGCCCATAGAAAAGAAAAGACGCAACTCACAGATGTACCAGTCGTGTAAAGCTGAACCCTACGATGCGTTACAGAACCTTGGGAGAAATAAAGCCGGAGTTGTCCAACACGACGATGACGCGTTACAAAACTGGCATTGGACATGCATCTCGCGTCGTTGTGGCCTGTGGGCTCTGAGAAGAACGAATGGCGCAAATGTGAGCCTCAGGCTAGATTGAAACCAATGAGTTCGAAGAAAGTCCGAGCTGGTAAACGCACGTACTGTTTGCTTGCTGTCATCTGAGAGTCATACATCCGCCACGAGCTGCACCAAGCCATATTCTTGCGCGCTTCGGACGGAGAAAAAGAAGGGTTTCTTTACTGCGCGTATATATTCAGTCTATCGACCAAGATAAAAGGCGAAAGGGCTGGCAAAGACAAGGTTCGCAGCTTGAAGGTCGAAGGGAGAAGTGATGTTCGACCAGCTCGAGTTTCACCGAAAGACGCGTCCAATAACTCTGTGCGTCTGTTGTTATCCTTGCTCATAGAGCGATATACTGTGGCGTTTCGGAAGCAGGTCGCACAGCTCTGGGTGACCGTCATCGTTAAGATTCAAGGAAGACAAGTGCTTAGCGCTTACTTAGCGCCGGCGGCAAAGTCACAAAAATCAACGTCAACACGGTACAAGGAATGAAGGAGGTGGCAGAGCTAGTAGAAAGGCACCGATATAAGTATGGTGTACATTATGGAGAGAGAAAGGGTCAGCTCAGGATGCGCTGATCCCGAGGAAATACTGAGCAAGTCAACTGGAGGTTGGTGACCTTAACGTACTATGGATGCGCAGACGGTCGGACGACCGCACACGTTGCTTTGTACGTAGGCCCATGATGATCAATATGTACATGTACGAGGCAAATCCCAACAAAACAATGATACAATACACAGTGAATTGGCACAGGGGAGTTCACCAACTGACAGGAAGAGCCGAGACACGCTTGACCCCTACTCTGATGTAGCGTTCATAAGCTTCGTCGCAGATGGGTTCAAATTGTTCGTATGTGGGTTTCTTGTGCCTCTGGGTGATTCTTTGAATGCGATGTTTGTAGTGCTGCGCAGTCCGGAGCCAATCTCGGAGGAGTTTGTAGAAGGGTGCGAATGAAGGTGACATCCGCGGTTTCAACAAAGGAGTTGTCCACGCATCGAACACCGAACTTTTGGCACCGGCAACGATGGGGAGAGTATCATCCCGCAGTTCAATCCACCAGGTTCGATCGGTATCGTTGAGCCTGTCCTTGCGCTCCAGTAATGCATAAAACAGGACCCAGACGAAGGACTCGAGATCGTCAAGTGGGAGGTGGTGGAAGGTACGTTCACCCAATGTCTTCCATATCGTTAGGATGCGGTGAGCGATAAACGGTAGCGTACCCTGATACGAGTCAAAAGGGAATTTTGAGGAGGAAGAGTAAACTGACCGAACGCTGCGTTGAAGTTTCCGCCTCGCACCTCCATTCTCGCGCGGTGTCCCCGTCAGCCAAAACGGCGACACAACGCATGTGCTTGGCAGTGACAATATTTTCGAGGCTAAATACATTTGTGAGCGATATCGAATGGCATAATCGGTGTCAAGTGCACCTACCCGGGGGGTATCGCACGCAACTCAGGTTTGGAAAGAAGGAGGATGTTTCCAATACTAACGTCACGGTGCACCATTTTGTTGATCTTGAAGATAGCGTAGTGTCCTAAGAGAGGGATCATTAGGTTTGAAAAACTTCAAGCTCGCGAAACCCACCTATCATGGCATGTAGGATGGCTTTCCCCAGTTCTCGAGGTCCTCGCGCACAGGGCAATGGGCGGCCATGGGTCTCGAAGAATATGTGACGATGAATTCGTTCTTCAGGGGCTTGCTTTCCGTTACCGTCTCCAAATACATTCCAGAGTGTAGCGTCGGACGGAATAAGGATCCGCTCTGCATCATGTACATGGAGAATCTTCACAACGCCGATGTACTTATCCAGGGAAGCGAAGACGTCCATTTCAGAGGGTCGCGAAGTGAGGGGGTAAGAGCATTTTGCGACGAGTGTGTCGGGGAAATCAACATCCGGGGCCGACACGGTTTCTTCTGGGTAAAGACTTTCGGATCGCATCAAGGGTTCTAAAGGCGGATAGGGATTGCGAGTCTTCCTTTGGTTAGTTTCTTCAGCTGCTTCCTCTGAGACGTCGCTATCATCTTCTCCCTCAGCCTCTGGGTCCATCTCCTTGTTCTCCTCCTCGGACTCGGGTTCTTGGGTGCCTGTATCATCGTTTTCGCTGATATAGGGCTCCTGTTCCGTGACACTCCCATTGCCCTGACCTTCATCAGTATCGTCTTCCTGACCGAGGCGTCTCAGGATAGCCTTGGGCGGCCAGGGGAGAGGTGCATCTTGGTCATCGCGCCGCAGAGTGAAAACGCGAGTAGCGCGACCGTGATCGGGGTTGCGTCGACACAAAACATCCGCGATCTGGAAACATTGGTTGTTGATGGAGAAATGAGAGTGACTCTGGGTGGCGCAGTACCCAGCTTCCTGAGGGGTGGTCCAGTTGAATATGCCGACCAAGATTGAGACAAACTGCGTGAACCCCTTTGTCGTCAAGAGTTTCATACAGGGTGTGGCCAAGATACCTCCACGATGGAAGAAACAGAGGCGGAACTCTGCGTTTGTCTGATGGAATGTCAGAACGGGGATGAAGTAACGGCTGTCGTCGGCTCCGAAACATGCCCTCGCATACGTCGCTGCCTGTGCAATCATCGCCGGCCAATCATCCTTGACCACCCCCGGTAGGTCCACAACTAGCTAAGATGGCTTTGTACCCTCTTCGATAGGCTCCCCAGATATGAGCAAATCTGATTTCAACGGAAACGCAAACCCTACTGACTCTAACATTTCACGGTTGAAATCGTAGAATTTGAGTTTCCGTTGAAAAAATCGTGACTTGCGGGCTGCAGCGGAATGTTCGAATTGGAACGCATGCCTGATGCTGTTGCATAAATCTGCGAGTGGTTTGTAGAATTCCTGTTCGGGTCTCCCGGGAGCAGGCCAGCTTGAGATTGTGACATTATCACCATTTATCTCGCAGACTTTCATGGTTTGGAGTCGCGTTAACACAGCCTGCGTCCGACTGAGATCAGGACACATTGTCGGCGGTAGCGACTCTGACTCCAAAACGGCGCCTTCGAGGTTGACTCTGAGCCGCGCAATGAGTTGGGCTTGATAGTATGCTTCATCGTCCATTTCCCCAGCGCTTTGGGGCAATTGGTCGCTAGCAATACCAGAGTAGTTGTGGCGATAGGGCGCGTCTTCTGACCTGGGTTGTGAACGCTTCGAAGGCGTCGTGGGTATGGCTTTGGCTCAAAAGACTACAGCAGAGGGTGTGATAACGTCGCCGCCATCGTCAGCGTCGCCTGGTTCTATTGACCGATGAGATGATGAGTGGGCAAGTTGAAGAGCTTCGAATTGAATATTGAAGGATCGCTTAACAGCGGAATGACGCCGTCACGAGACAATCGCGTGACACTCAGAGGGATCACCTGGCAATTCTTGCATGCGATCGACATGGAGACTGGTTGTGTTTTTGCTCTTGTCGCTGACCCAGCATGTTCATAAGCTACTTCTTCTGAAAGCACCCCACACCTGCCTCCAAGACGAATGAAAGACCACCAATTCCCAGCTGAGATGCGCCTATCACCAGCAAAAAGGATCAATAACTCGACAAAATACAAGAAAATACAGGTGGAACGAAGGAGGTATCAGAATTTATGTAAGGATACAATATTCGCAGCCAAGCTGCTCGGTAAATACTCAAGTGCACATGTAGTAATAGTATATAATAAAGTCAATCAAGCTTGAGCTTGAGATACATGGGCCCAGCCCTCGTAACCCTTCCGCGTCGACCACAGCTTCACGGATAAGCCGCTGGCGTTTACAGATAACGAAACTGGCGCGGCCGCATCACCACCGACGTATGGAGTCGTTGATGTAGCATAGGGATGTGACTTTCCATGGAGGAAGGAGAACTCTTCACCGCATCCAGTACCGTGCTCGTCAGGACATTCCACAACGGACGTCAACCTCTTCTTCTTCTTAATAGTAAGCGGCGAGGGAGATGACAGGGAAGACGGTGATGATGGTGATGATGGTGATGATGGTGATAGCTGGTATTTCGGGATCGACACAGGCGTCGGGGTGGATATATGAATGGTGGTGAACGTCGTAGGCAGGGAAGGATCATAGTTCGGCACAGGAACTCGCCTGATCCGCTGCGCACGATGTACCGAAGGAAGACTGAGTGAATCCCTAGAATTATTCCGGGGAAGCTTAGTTGGCGATGAGGTACGCGGAGTGGGGGAAGGAGGGGCAACAGGGAGAACGAAATGCTCCGTCGTAATCGTGAATTTGGGGGACGGTGGTAGGGAGACGAGCGTCGACTCATCATCATGAGCCGAAGCGTCCTCGATATCCAGCGTTCGAGGGAAGACAAGCTCTTGGGGGACGTCATCGCCCAACATACGTCTCAGTCGATCCATCTTCTGCTTCCGGACGGCAGTCTGAGAGGGGATGATGAAATCCGGTTCGATGAGGGAATCGCGTGGTGACGGTGTGTTGGGCTGGATAGAGTAACTCGGGGGAATGTCCTCGAGTATCGTTCCAGCTAGGGAATCCGAGAAGCTAGAGTACACTGGAGGTGGGGGAGATAGAGGAGATGCGGGGATGGTTTCCAATGGTGTAGATGCTACGAGAGAGTTGAAAGCAAGGCGAAGAAGAGGGGGTCGCGCGGGGACTTTGGATGTTGAAACTGGAGCTGAAGACTTGAAGGAGCGGCTCTTGGAAAGCCTTGTAGACGACGAACGAGATATCGTAGATGAAGGTGTAGCGCTTCGAGAGGTAGCTGGTGAACCGGTTGCGGATGGAAGAGAGGATTTGAGGGTGTCCATGGATTGGCGGCGAAATGGGTCTGGAAAGGGTTCATCACGATAGGCCATAAAGGGGCCAGCAAAGCAGGCTAGCGACAGTAAGATCAGCAAGCTGTTCCCCTACATGATAGAATGTAAAGGCTTACCATGACCATAAGCATCAGTAACGTCAAGTAGCTGAGGTGTGCTCCCAAGAACACGACCCAGCTTCTTGGTAGAGCGTAAAAGTTGCTTCCGTTGCTGCGACGTAAGGGTGTTCGTCGTAGGCGGTGGTGGGGGGAAGACAATCTTAGTAGTAGACATGGCGTGAACGAAGAATTAGTTGTAAAGTAAAAGGTTCAATGGTCGCGGTCGACGAGCTCGCAGAAATGCAGATGAGTCGTGTTCGAGGGGCTCCAGAGACCCAAGATGGCTGCCTCATGGTGGGCTCCTGGCACCAGCTATCTATACGAGAGCCTAACAAAAAGCGGGTAACCAGCCGAGACAATTATTCGACTACAAAAAGCGAAGTCAGCGCAGATCGAAGCCTGGGTTCACACACAATTGTCCTCGAACAATAGACTTGTTTGCGTGTGTTGCTTGTTACCGCACTCACCGACGACTCATAATAAGGACTCCTTCGATATCGTCGATAAAGTGCAAAAGCAAGAGTAACTCAGCATTATGCTCCGGAAGACGGATGGTGTAGAATGAAGAGAAGGAGGACAGGTTTATTGTGTTACAGTAGGTATCACAAAAAGTTGGGACTGACTGTGGGAACTATCAATCTCACGCTTAGAATTGTAAACGGCAGGGTCTCTGGATCTCAGTCAACGGGATTCTTGAGCGGCAAAGCCTTCTCCTCAGACACCCCCGTGCCAAAGGCGCACCCGAAGACTGCCAACCCAGTCCCTGCCGTCATCTACATTCAAGGCCTCCAGACCCCCGCTACCTCTCCTGCCTCCCGACGGGTGGATCACCGAGTCTCGTAGGTACCGTTGGCCCCTTGCCCACTGCTAGACGACCAGAAGCCAATCTAACAAAGACACCGTTAGATGCCTGACAGGCTCATCCCACTCACGGGGGTGAGGAGATGGTCTTCACGGGTGCATGCGAGCCAACAATACCTCAACTGAATGTCCAGCGCGGGGCGAGTGACGGAATCGCCACCTGCACAAGAGTAGCTACGGATTACATCTGGTCAACCATGTATGTACAACAGTGAGGAAAATAGGATGACGCACCTATTGACTTTATACCTTACAGAGTGGCGCTGCCAGCTTTTCACGGCGTTTGTTGATTTCAACGCGATAAAGTGGCACCGCTTTGGGGTTGAATCGACGCGACGCGTCTGAGCACACGACCGATCGATCGATCGCGTCTCGTCCCGCCGTGCAATCTCGCTGCATTGTATCAACGCTGGTGAGTGAATACTCCATCACGGACCAGCGTTTCTAACACAAGGGAGTCAAACAGATACTTGTCAGAACGTTTACTGAATGCCCTTGTAAAACTCAATCATGTAGAGGAAGAGGGAAACTTGGGGGTCCAACTTGGGTCAACCTAACGCTGACTTAAATAGTCACTGTCAACGAGGACCTGTCCTAACACTGGAATCCCCGTCTATGAACCCCGCAATGTGGTTCTCAAGCTACCCTTCTCTACACGCCGCAGAATTGCATCAGTTGTTGAGGTCGTTTGACTTCATAGTTCTTGGGGGTGATACACTGATACTCGAGCATTAACACTGAGTTGTCGTTTTCTTTGAAGAATCAACATATTGACTAACTTAACTCATTCTTCCGTCTAGATGGCTTAGCTGGCTGCTGTCTTGCTTCTCGTTTGAGCGAAGACAAGAACACATCGGTCTTTCTCATTGAACGGGGCGCCGTTGGCGACAATTGGTCCTCTCGGGTCCCCTTGATATTCGCCAATTTCTTCGCCAACGATGCCCCTGCGGCCATCTTCCCTGTGGTGAAGCCACAGTTTTTGGGTAATACTGGCTCATCGCACTTTCCGCGTTCTTCTTCTGGAGAAAGTGAGAAAAGCCATTTCCCTGAAAGCCTAGTACATGAGGACGCTTCATATGAAAGGATGCAGAGTTTGAATCAAGCGGTGAGATCTCTTGTCAATTCTTCGAGGTGTGAAGCAAACATCGTAGACACGGGATACAAAGAACTAATTTTAAGAACAATACAGAAGGGGAGTAGCATAGATTTGTGCTCAAATGTGATACATTAGCATTGAGTTATTCCAAGGTCATCGTGTGTATCGTGATCATGGATGGATTGGACGGTTGAAAGGTGTGTGTGAGGAGTCCACCCAAGGAGTAGAGGGAATTGTCCTTGGGGAGTCGCATTGAGGGCTCGGAAAGTACAACACTCTGGTATCCGTAGCGGAAGCATATGCAGATGTCACGTAGCGGAGCATGTGTTTAAGACAATCATCCCAGCTTGGCCACACCTCCACTTCTAGATCGTCAGAGACGAACTCGCTTAGAGACGAACAAGTTCGTATCGCTTGGTCACAATACCTGGCTTCGTCGAGTAGAAGCCAAGTGGTGTCATTTCCCTCGGTTAATGAGATCGGAAGCCCAGGGAGGGGCTCGATGAGATAGTCCGTATCGTCAGCCGCCTCGATATCAACATCGTCTTTGTTGATATGGTTTATCGTCCATACGATTGGCTTCGATGGATTCAGAAGATTCCAAGTGCGCCGGCTGTACCGTATTTCGGCCCCTGCGATATCCCCAATTTCGTTTGGAAGTCCAGGCCATATCCCACCAAAAGCAGCCTTTGCAGGCCATTCCAAAACCCAGATTCGGAATGCTTCGGGAAGGTAGTTGTGCTGTGCTAGAAGAGCAGTGACATATTCCATGCGATTGAAGGGTTTTAGATTATTGAGAACCCAAGGGCGACTTTGCAAGAACCATGTTTCTTTGATGATTTGTTGGTAAATGCCAAGTAAGGAACGGCGGGTAGGATGGATGTCGGCTACGCGGACCAAGCTGCGCCATTGACGACAGACGCCAGAGGCGATAATGATAGTTTTGAGGTGGAATTCGCCGAACAGGGCGAGCAGCAATTCGTCGGGGAAGGTGGTTATCATTTCGTTGGAGGCTGCATGACAGAAGAGACGACTTCTATAGGAGTTGCCTATTGTACCCTTCCCACGCCTCACCCACCACGCAGAGTCTTGGAGCCTCCGAGCTGTTAGACCAAGGGACATATTGGGATTGCGAGGGAGACTCACCGGTCGAATCATATAACTACTCGTAGCTACTAGGGGGGATCGTGAGTCGCCGCAGATCAGTGCTAGGTATTGGCTAGCTACACTACTTGGACTTACCTTTCCAAGTCAGGACTGTCAGGGGCCGCGCCCCAGGGGCACTTGGCCTGGACCGATGACCTGATGTTTGTCGTTGAGTTTTATCAGTTCGTCCGCCGGCATCCTAAGGGATTCGAGAAACCTGCGCCAGACGCTTTGGGGACAAGACTCCATGGCTTCCAGAACCAGTTGTTGATGCCCAGACAAGACTCTGTCTAACTCGCCATCACGATATTCGTTCGCAGAATCAAGGTAATAGTCGGAGTCGCGAGTACGATATTGAACGAGGAAGTCGGTAACGGCGCAAGGGAGAGATACGTTTACTAGCTCCCCATAGAACACAGTGGGTACAGCCTCAAAAACCAAGAAGTAGGACGCCCAAACTTTTGCTTTGAAAACGTCCGAAGCCATTTTCATCGAGACGCGAGTCTTTGGAAGTGGTTTGTGGGAAGTCTTGCTTTCCAAGAGACTGAGCGTGGAGTCAGCTAGGTACACCTTCGTCAAGGCCTATGGATTGATCAAAATATTGTCTTGTTCATCAGAGCATTCTGAAGTCGACAAGGGAGGAAATACGTAGTACGTACCTCATAGCAGGCGTATCTCATGGTCACATCTAGAGCTTCGAGTGTGGATGTGGTAGCCCCGTCGCTGCCCGGGCTTGGTGGTGACGTCAGGAATAGTTTCCTATAGAGCATGTCTGCTATGAGAAAGCCATGCACGGAAACGCCAGTATGAGCAAGGACAGCGTTGGTTTCAGGCTTAGAGCAGAGGTTGTATACGTCGATATCGCATTCGAAGGGCGGATGTAAGGTAGAGTCGGTCCGAAGATATGTTTCAAGCATGCTCATCGGTCTCGGATGGGAGGCGTGAGTGACTCGTAAATATGCGGCCGAGCGTTTCCTGACTTGGCGTATCTGCTTACTTACTGCCAGCGTATTGTCGTCGAGAATGACCTGGATTGGTGGCATCGCCAAAAGCCAAAGGATCAAGAACTGCGGCACCAGCACGAGAGTCAAGAGAGTCAAGAACAGCGCCTCGAAAGGCGTGAGAGTGCACTGCGGTCGGGACAGAAGCCGTCGGAGAAGACTCGAGGCCGGGTTGAACGAGATCTAGCTGCGCACTAGGCAAAGACATTGTGGGAGTCGATGACGGTCGAAGAACGAAGGAGCGGAGGTGCAAATTGGCAGTCATCCAAAAAGCTTACCGTGAGAATCGCATTTCACACAATCAGAAATGCAGTGAAGTACTCGTAGTATCCAAAAATTGGCAACGGTGAAAACCTAGAAATCAGACCGCCTTGTTCTTGAACACAGCCGAAATGTCCTCTAATTTTTCCAGGTGCCAAGGAAGTCTTCAACCTAGGCCTCACCGTCGCCAGAAATTTGAACACATTTCAAAGCCTCCAGCTCTCCCATATTTATTAACCGTGCATCCCCTCCTCCTGTCAGGTCCACCCCTCCGAACTTAGCGACGTTGTTTCCCTTCCTCGCTGCCCAATGGACAAAGATGGCCCAATGAAGAACTATCCCAGGCACCCCCCTAGGTAGGGGATCAAATACTTTCGGAGAAGTGCCTTCACGAGTACAGAGCGGGTTGCAACGCCATCCGGCGAGATGTACGATGGAAAAGGAGAGGGACCGGTGGGGTAGACTAGGTCGACTATGTTTGTGCCACGAAGACACAACCCAGATGCGCCAGCTGTATAAATACACATTCCAGGAGGCTCCCCTATCTCGTGGATGCGTCGGTTTTTGTTGATCAACGAAGGCAAAATTCAGCACCGCCCGTCAGCACTGCCTCTTCGATTGTCAGTGCGGTGGGCCATCACCCGCGGTGGTTTGCTAAACCTGAACGATTTAGCCCCCAGAGGAAAGAACCTCTTCCAGTCGCTCCGTGCGTTCCACCGTCCACATCATTAGAGAGTAAACGAAGCAAATTGCGGAAGAATGAGCGACAAGGAGCCGTTATGCTGACATAGTGTGTAGGAAACACTCGCAGCAACCCTGCTTTTGGGAATCTATCAGGCGTCTTCCAACTGGACTCTGCGTTCATGACTAGGCATCAGGAGGGGTACAGGGGCGGCAAGTCACACTACTTCCGCAACGCTTGCTGAAGCTTTGTTCGGTTTTCCGTGTCTTCTTGTGACGAAAGGAAGCTCAAGAGGAGAAGTAAACATGGCGCTAGCACCTGACAAAGCCTTCAAGCACAAAAGCGTCTTGATCGCGAATTAGTTCTTAGATTGTTCTCGGAGGCATAACTTCCTGGAAAAACATTTTAGTGAGTTACACAGCTACATACACATTGATGACAGCTTTCTGAGTATATAAGAAAGACAAAAGAAAATATTAACGACGGCGAAAGCCTAGATCTCAGCCTGCCCAATTCTTGAACACAGCCAGAATGCCCTCTACTCCCCCGGGTGTTAGGGAGGGCGTCAACCTAGGCCTCACCGTCGCCACAGAAATATCAGCACATTACAAGTCTCCGGTTCCCCCATATTTGATTAACCGTGCTGCCCCTCCTCCGTCCAAGTATATCCCTCCGGACTTTGCAACGTCGGTTCCCTTCCTCGCTGTCCAGCGGACAAAGATAGCCCAATGAAGAAACTATCCCAAGCACCCTCCTTCGCAGAAGGACAAATACGCCGAAAGGTGCTTTCACGAGGTACAAACGGGCTGCAAACGCCATCCGGTCAGGACATACAATGGTGAAGGAGAGGTACCGGTGGGCTAGATCCGGTCGAACATGTTTGTGCTACGAAGAGACAAGACAGTTTCGTGGGGTGTTTATATAGGCAACCAGGAGGCTCCCCTATCCGAGAATGTGTTGAGTTTTGTTGCTTCCAACGAAGCGGAAAATCAAGCACCGCCATCAACACCGCCTCGTTCGTCTGCGACGCGTCCGACACATGACCGTGATTCGTGACTGGATGGTGTGTGACTGGGAGTCCGAGCATGCCTAGCATCTCTCGTCATTGACACAGGACATCGGGAGGTGACCTTCAAATTCGACCATCTAACCACGGTCCTGAATAAACCAGTCGAACAGTCCTAAGGTCTACAGAAGACCAAGCTAATAGTATGGTAACTAAAATTACACATGCATGTTCATCAATACTCGAACACACGAAAACAACCAACTATATACACAGCCTGACGAAGAAAAGCGAAAAAACAGCTTCAGGAGTTATACAACGGAGCTACGATAAAACGCTAAAACGATAAAACGATGTCCTCGGTTACTAAGAAATGTTCCAAGTAAGAATCACACATCAGTCCTGCTGAGAGGCAAAGGCGGTAATGGTATCGAGGGAGAATCGCTCTCGGGTGGCGTCCTGGGTCGTCGGGAAAGAGCCGGTCTCACAGCTTCAGAAGGTCTCGTCGGTAGGCCTAAGCCAGGCGGACGACTGGGGCTGTTGCCAGATCTTGTCGATGCACTGTCGGATGATGACAACGGACTGCGGTCTCTTGGAGCTCTCAGACTCGTCGGCGGGACAGATGTGATGACGGAGAGGTTTGAAGGCGTGCGGTGTGGGGGAAGCACACGGAAGCTCGACACCGGAGTTATTGGTGCGAGAACCGGGGCCGTTTCCACGATATCAAAGGTGTTCTTGGATAATGGTGAAGGAGCGTTGGTGTTGCCGTTGGTGTGGGTGGTGGTGGTGCTAATGATGGACTCTTGGATCGACGGTTGCTTGGAGAGAGTACGTGTAAACCGGAACGAGGGTGAGCGAGTCCTCGCAGCTGGGAGTTCACGTAGGTCAAGCACAGTCTGACCTGACTGACGCCTGTTCATGGGAACAGTGAAAATTGAGGATGTACGAAGGGACAGGTTGTCGCTCGGAAGAACAGAGCGATGTTTCGATGAGATAGCTGAAAGAGAGGGTACTGCCCGAAGATGCTTGGTCTCCGAAGGCGAATCGGGGAATGCGGGCATGCCAGAGAATGAGATAATTTCAGAACGCGTGCCGGCTTTCTCAAGGTCGCTTGAGAGGTTCGCGGGTGTGAAATCAAGGCTTGCAAGTGCCGCTTCAACTTGCACTATAATAACAGAGTTAATTTTACCACAAAAGGAGAAGAAAAGCGAGGTTACGCACAGAAGTGAGCCAGCCCTTTCCCGAACTGAGTACGACATATAACTCCAGTGATCAACGTAGTGATGGTGAAGATGTACGAGGTGATCGTGATGGTAGCGAAGAATGGCCATGTGTGGAAGATAAATCCGTATATCTGGCTGGCGAATAACACGGTGGCGAACACGAAGGGAATCGTGCCGATGACGACGAATAGCCAGAACCGGATGTAACATTCTTTGCGGACACAGATCCAGCCCTAAAAAGATTGTATTGGGATAAACACAATATGAAGATTGAGAAAAAAACTTACGATGAGAATCCAAGGAAACTCCAACTGCCATGTTTCAAAAGAACTTGTCAACAGCGTATCATAACAAACGAATTGTGTACTCACTACCAAGCCAACGATTACGAGGCCGAGATACAGCTCGATGTGATCAGAGACATCTTTCAATCTTCCTACGGTAATCTTGCTAAGCCATATAGCCGCGGACGCGAGGTTGAAGAAGGTTGCGAGGTGCAGACTAGCGGAAAACAAGGCGACGAGCTGAAGAGATTGAAGAGGGTTTAGTCCGCGTTACCCGAGGAAGCCATGCATCCACAAACCTTGTAGACGCGTTGAACAACCTTAGGCGCACCGGCACGCGTTACCGTGTGCTTCATATACGTCTAATAGAAAGGTATCCGTCAGAGAACCGACAAAACCAATCAGGAATAATAACAAGGTCATGCGCACCCTGAATATAGCGATGGTGAGGTATGCAAAGGCAAACGTCGTCATAGCATTGATGAAGACAACCGGAGTCTGTACCCAAAGGAGTGAGCAAACCCAGCTAACAACACGAACATACCCTCAATTGGATGAAATAACACGCACCGCGTTGCGAGCCCGCAAGTCCCACCAATCACCGAAAACATCGACTCCATCACAAGACCCAAACATGACGTGACGTCGGTACATAGAGTACCAATCCTTTGCTGTTTGGATACGGACACCGGCCCAGGCAGTTCCGAGGATATGTGCAGCCAGAGCAACGACACTAGTGGTCACGAGGATAGGGAAACGAGAACAGTCAGCGTGACAGCGGAAAATGGGAATCGCAAGGAAGCGTACAGATGTGGTATGGATTCGTTGAGCACCTGGAAGATATGGAAGGCAAGGATTAAAAACATGAAAGGACGAACGTTGGATGTAGCACGTACGGTCCAGACCGAGACGAAGAGAAGCCAAGCATGGAATACCAGAATGACAATGTCCTCGCGTTTGGCGTCTTTCAGTCTAAGCAGACCCATGAATATGCATTGGACGCGCCAAAGAATCATGTTACTCACGTCTCATTGAGCCAAACCATCGACCGTACACACTGCAACGACAACACAGTATCTTCCCCCACTCTAACTCCAGTCAACCTGTCTCCAGTGAGCGCGGGGGAGATGTCAATGCTACGTTTGGCGATCTAGCATGCAGCCATCAGTATTCCTATGTTCACAGGAAGGATATGGAGGGGTCGTGTGACGAACATTAGAATTGACCACATTGGTGGACAGCAAACGATCCAACTCGGTTAGATTCAATCCACCAAACACCTGGGATCTACGTTCATTGGGATCCGCCATAGCCGGAACCCTTGAACACAGAGGCGTAGGAGCACCGTCCATTGTGCAGACTTCGAGAGAATCTCCTTTCATAACGGGGAACCCTTCGATATCCGCGACCTTGAGCATGGCTGACGTCAAGACGACGGCCATGTCATTGTCCCGGTAAGCGATGCCTTGTAGGACCATGAGGACGATGGAAGTGACCAGCGACAAGCCAAAGAAGAGAGAGATGCATGGTGTAGATATGATGCGAGCCCACTGAGCAAGCGTCAATGTAAGCTGTTACAAAAGCAAAGCAAAGATTCGACGCACGAGTAGTTTAACTTTTCGGTTACGAAAGTATTTCGAGAAACGACCTGGGGCACGAGGGGGGAGAGATGGCGACATCGCCAAAAGTTATAAAGGAATGGACGATCCAGCCGCAGAAAAAGTAAGAAGGACGAAGACGGTCAGACGCCTGCGTCGAGGTGATATTCCAGCACCCGAGTAAGAAAAATGATGATTTCTATAAAGAGCTCGACGGGGGCGCCTCGCGAAAGGACGCAAGGGTTGATAGTGTTTTAAATTGCGGCTATATGTAAAGTCAAAACATCAACATAATCTTGTGAAAGATTTTTCGTGCTTACCACGTTGACAACTGCTGTTTGAGCCGTCACGACCGGGGACCCGCCTGCAAGCCAGACTTGCTTCAGATATGGATACAAGTAAGTGGTAGTCGCAAGGAGATGCACGACGACCGAACAGGCCTCCTTTGGGGAGGAGGAGATGCCAGCACCGCTGCGGATGGGGGCAAGATGGAAGGAGCGACGGGTCGGAAGACAGGCTGCTTTAGAGGGCGACGAGTTCTGTCAGAGATAAATTCCGGAATCCGTTAGTCATATAGCGTCGTCGTTAGCCTACGACTACTTTCGAGATCCAGGCACATCCAGAGCACTGAGGCTCAGCGTTCGCTTTTTGACGGGAACAGAGTCCTCCACTAGAGGCTATCTGCAGCTCGTCGCGAACTGGTTCGCGTTGCAAAAGTGATGCCAAGGTTGGCGTCGGGTTTATTGGGTCGGTGTCGGGTTTATTGGTTTCGAAGGGCCAAGCTCTTGGCTGCCTCTTTTGTTCAGTTGTCCCTGCCCCCTCTTCGCTCTCCTTACATCCCCTGTCTATAGTGTAGATGGGGCGTTGATACCAGGCCCGACGTATATTACCTGTAATTCTTGAGTATTTCTACCATCTTTTTTTCCTAGCAACAGTTCTTCGACTTAGAGACACATACCGCCCACTTCAAGCGAGCTGGCTTGCAAGAAAAAGTATAAATAATCATAGGAAAGTGGGGAGAAGCTTCAGAGTCAAAGCTCACAAGTTTCTTCCTTCTCTAATTGCACTCGATATCATGCCTAGCACCAACGAGAACACCCCGCCTCGTCGTGACTACACCATGCTTCGCCTTGCCTCCCTTGGCCCTCCTACTCCTATCAAACCTCGCCCCGATCACGTTCTCCGTGACCCACCCTCTTCATCTCCGGACCCACTATGGATTCGCGAGTGGCTTCCAGCCTTTGAGGATCGTCTCACGCCGTTGCACGTCACACCCAATGAAGGATACACCGTCAAACTTCCCCCGTTCCATGGCATGCCGCCTCTTAAAGCTTTGCAAGAAGTTCAGGCGGAGCTATACCGCGATCACCTCGACTCGGAATCGGAGGGTCCATCTAACACGGTCAACACTGTCGGAGTGGATGCAGATGGGTATGGTGATGGTAACCTTGAAGAAGGAAAACCAGAGGTAGCAGAGAAGAAGAAACAGGCTAAACGGGTATGGGGAGCAGGGGATCTTGTGGAGTTAGCTCGAGTGGCCATCGAAGAGAAGCCTTTCCTTGCTCCCTATGGAAAGAAAACTGCCACATGGCAATCCATTTGCGATACGCTGATGTTGCCCGGCTCTTCGTTTCGCGTCCCAGAAGTCAAGGCCCTCGCAATCCAACATAAGGTTCTTGGCTTGGTTGAGTACAAGAAGGTATGTATTTTCTTCAAGGCCATGATCCACTCATACTAATGCTATGATTGAATAGAATCCCAAGAGCAACGACCGAGAAGCAAAGGCCATTGCCAAGCTTCTCCGCGGCACCTCTCATGACATCTCCATCCAGGCGCTCCTCGAAGTCCTCGAGAAGCAATTTGATGAGGCAAAGGACAAGTCGGACGAATCTAAGGCAGAGACTAAGCGGGTACGTGAATTTCACATGTAAATATTCCACTTTTGACAGACTTGGATTTATAGAAATTGGATGAAGATGAGATTGGCGGCAAGGCCATACGCGATGCATCCATGGTTGCAATGAAGGGCAAGCAGCCAGCCGCAGCATCAAGATCAGATGTGATCGCTTCCCCTTCCCCTTCCCATACGCCAGACTCGCCGTCACCACCACCCAGCAAGCGTGTCAAACGTGAATCTTCAGGTGCGGAGATCATCAAGCTTCTGAAGGATGAGGCCGGGGAGCGAAAGGTACACTATCGAAACATTGAACGCCTGATGGAAAAGGCAGACACTCGCGGACAGGAGATGAAGGATATTTTTGCAGGTTTTTTGGAAATTGAGCGGGCTCGTTTCGCATCCGAGACTAACTAGTGTTGTCCACATTTATATACTAGAGTTTACTTCCTATGAAACAAGGTATCTGTCTAGTGAGGGTGGTGGGAGATCAAAAGCAAGTGATGTCTGATTTGGTCGGAAACAATTCAAACAATTGGTAAGGAGGACACCGACGCGATAGTAACGTCCGAGGGGGGATTGGTAAATATGATGAGTCCACCAGACATTGAGATACGGCCAATCCCGTGTAACACCCGCGAACCCATGCTCGACCTCAATCCGTAAACGAGACATCGCGATATTCCAACTCTTCTCATCAGCCGAGCGTTCTGATCCAGCATATGGGCTCATGATCACAGGGCTGATGCCATACGCAGGATCACCGAAGAGTTGGAAGTAGCGATGTTGAACCGGGGTGGACATGTTGGCGCCAGGTCGAAGTGCGTTCTGAGTGCACCATTCAACAAGGCCGGACTCATGCAAAAGGTGGTTGTCGTTGCGGCGGCCCTCCGTTGGTCCATGGAGTAAGCCAATCATGCCGTTTGGTAGCATCACTGCCTGATATTTGAGTGCGTGGCGGGACTTGTAGCCATTATACGCTTGTCGCTGATGCTGCGATGGACGGCACATGAATCGGATGGTGCAATCAATGAACCCCCAGATGGTTGACAGCGGCGAGCCAGCAAGGCTGATAGCAGTGGCATAGGACGCGAGGGATGAAGGTGAAAGAAGAGGATTCCGTGGGGAGGTCTCGAACAGATGCGCCCATGTGTCGTCCAGGCGAATGGAAAGTTCGTTCACAACTTCGGAAATGGCGGCGTAGGAACGGTTGTACTTGGAGGTGAGTTCGTGTATGGTTCCGGGTGACTTGAAGCGCGCAAGAAGAAGGCCGAGTGCTTCTATGGGTGTGAATCGATAGCGAGAGGAGGTGATGAATGGGGCAGGAATCTTGAGTTGTTCTGAGAGCTCGATCAATTCCGATGCATAAAACCTGATCGATATCAGTCATAGATGTCAATTGATCACATACATAATGATATAGTGCATAGTCCACGCACCGAAATCTCCAAAGGCATTCCTCCGGGTCCAGAGAACATAACCACTCCTTCGTTATCCTTTCACCACCTTGTTGAGGGCTCGGACTTGGGTGACGTTGGGTTGTTTCCGGGACGGCATATTGGATAAGAGAGGGGTCGTTCACAGCCGATCCAAGTAAGCTGTCGTTTGAAATCGAGATAGCGATGGTATTGACGATCAATCGTACAAGGAAACGCATAAATACACTCGAGTAAGAGGGGAAAAGGTAACGAAACGCGCAAGTCCTCCAGACGCTCAGTCACATGACATCCTTGGCATCACGACCCCTTCCAAGCCTTGCGTCGACTTTTTCAAGGCTGGACCCTTGTTGGCGACGCAATCCAGTTCGCGACGAGCTGCAGATAGCCTCTACTGCCAACAGATGGGCCGAGAAGTGCCCGGATGAGCGTTGAAAAGAGACTCCACTGAAACTGACTCTGCGAGGAGCCTTTGCATGCGGCTGCTCTTGGAGGAGGTCTGTGTCCACATATTAAAGCCACGTTGTCATGATGACAGGGAAACCGTCTCCAGGTTGGCGCGACCCTGCGCCTCATCGGACGGGTTCAATAACCTTACAGGCACCGAAAGTCAATTCGTAATCTTGGTCGGGCAATAATGAAAAAATGACCTCACTTCTTGAAAGTCAGACAGCCAAGATCACGGAAAAAATAAAGATTGGAAGCGAATACATAGGGAGCATGTACAACAGTCAAAGCGATGAAAGCAATGCAGGAATCATGAAATACAAATGATGTGGAGAAGCAGAGCCTATGTAGAAAAGGGAGAACGGCGGAAGGGTGAAGGCATGATATTCGGTCTAAAAGTAATGTAAACTGCGGCTGAATGCACCAGAAAGTCCCAGAGATAAGCAAGAAGGCATTATAGATATCGACGAGCACGAATCTTGTCTGCTGACAAGGATAACCAAAAGAAAAAGAAACAGTTAGAGGCTTACGGTCACTTGTCGCCAGATATGATCCCTTCAATTCGAAGAACATTCTTTCGCTGACCTTCACTACCACTGGCGCCTGACCCCGCTCTCATTCGCCCATTCTCGTCTTTATCTTCGTGTTCATCATCCCTCGAAAACGAGCCACTACGCAGTTGGATAGTCGGATACCCGGCGTTCTGTTCTGTTCCACCACTAGCTGCACCGTTACCAGAAGAAACCATGCTAGAAGCATTGTGCTGCATTGGCGGCGAATTGAGGGGAAGCGTCAACAGTGGGGCGTGTCCGAGCGTTTGATTGGGTGACGTCGAAGCCGGTCCAACATTCGTCCTCATGGGCGGTAACTGAATTCTATCCCCAACCGCCGCCCCCGCCGCGTTAGCAGCAGCAGCATATTCACCTCCCCAAGCTGCGTTACTTGTCGGAGTACCCCACGTAGCGCCCGTAGCACCTTCAGCCTGAGGAGCAGGAGCACCAGGAGTAGGTACACCAGCGTGGGGTGGACCATAACCATAAGGATACCCGGCATGCATCGGGTGTTGATAATAATGCATATATCCAGGCGGTCGTGACATCGTCGGAGGGGGAGGATGGACAGGTCCAACAGGCGGTGCAGGACTACCAGCATTAGATGGATTAACAGACGCATTAGCCCCACTAGGTGCACCGGGCGTTACCCCAGGAGTTTGCGGTGCTTGATGATACTGCGCCGGGTTACCACCTGTGTGTGGTTGTCCTGCTTGTGCCTGTGCAGGCGCCGAGGTAGTCTGTGGACCCGGTGCGGGTGGAGGTACTCCTGGAGGTTGCATCTGACTTTGGTCATAGTAAGGGTAGCTATAATCATAACGAGGCATAGGTGGAGCATGGTATCCCGGGGGAGGAGGAGCACCAGGATGCATTGAAGGCGGGACACCGACGTAGTGGGGCGGAGGAGCCATTCCATAAGGGTGGGTATGTCCATGGGGATCATACATCGGCGGAGCGCCCCATCCTCCTGGGTACGGATATCCTGCCGTTGGGTGCATATGAGGTGGGGGAGGCGCATGAGTATGGGGAGGCATACCCATGTGCATATGTTGCTGGGGATATTGAGGTGGCCCGTAGCCAGGATGCATACCATACGGAGGAGGGACATATGCGCCGGGGGTGGAAGGCATATAAGCTTGTTGGCTCATGTCGTACGGATAAGTTCTCTGATCGTACATACCCCCAGGCGTACTGACAGCAGGCATGCCCATCGACGGTGCAGAGTTTTGCGCGTTCGCGCCTGGGGTTTGAGAAGGCTGAGCTTGCTGCTGCTGCTGTTGTTGTTGTTGTTGTTGTTGTTGTTGCTGTTGCTGTTGCTGCTCCTGTTGAACTTGCTGAGCTTGACTACCATTCCCAGACGATGTGTTATTTCCACCTTCGCTTGGATTTGTAGCATTGCCTTCGTGAGACGGTTGGGATTGAGGGATCATAGGAGGTTGCGGCGGTATTATAGCTGAACATGCCAGTAAGTTCTGATGTTTCGAATGACGAAAGAAAAACAAGACACATACGTGGTTGAACCGAAGGATAATGTGCACCCATTCCAGGGTGTTGCATATGTTGTGGCATTTGATGGGGATACATACCTGCCATTTGCATGTTCGAAGGAAATGGCGCTGGAGGTGGCGGTGGAGGGGCGGCGGGCGTGTGGGTGGTATTTTGGGCTTGCTGAGGTGCGGGTTGCACTTGTGGCTGGCTTCCTTGGTGGGGAGGAGGAGCGATATGAGTGGCACCAGGTGGTGGCGGAATGATCCCTTGTTGACCCGAACCAACTGGAAATGGTTGAGGTACACCTGCAGCATTAACCCTCTGAGCACCAGGTGGAGGAGGAATAATTTGTGTCGAAGAGCTAGGATCCAGTTGCGCAACAGGCGGCCAAGAAGTATGAATGGCGGGTCCAACGACGACGCCAGGCCCAATCTGAGGAGCCCCAGCACCCGCGCCAACTCCCAACCCGCCTTGAATACCTCCCAGAGGTCCCTGTGGACCACCAGTAGCCGACATCCCAGGATTCGCACCAGAACTTGTAGGCGGCGAATCATTATCCAAGGGTGGTATGCTCGTGTCGTGAGTATGAATCTCTTGTTGGCCATGATCGTCTGATACCCGAATACGCTTCGGTTCGCGCTCGCCAGTTTTCGATGAGGATCCATCGGCACTCGGTATCGACGGCCCATCCCTCCGACTTCCCCGACCGTGATCATCGTCGCCTGAGTCGTAACCACTTCGTCCGCTTTGACCGTGTTCATGGTGCGATTGGGAGTGCCGCCCATGCGCCGTCTGGTGGGACGAAGCATGCATCATTTGGTGCGGGGGCCGGTGTGTTGGGTCGCTTAGAGGATGCTGCAATTCAGGGTTGGGTCGCTTCCTCACTCGAATATCCTTCCTTATACGGATTTTTATTCCTTGGTCGGCGAGCGAACATGATAGTGGAGTGGACTCTGATCGTAAAAGTTAGATTATCCAGAAAATTTCCATAACGCTACGCGATGAAATTCTCACCTTCCATCCCAGGGAATTTCTTCGCCGTGTAGACATAGAATGGTGTCGAAAATATTGATTTGCAGTGGCGGACGGTGTTTCCTACGACTTCGAACAACGACAGTTTCAATCGGTAGCTTCCTTCCGTCCTAACGCTTAGGTCAGGGAACACGAAAAAGCCAGCGTCCTCGTTGTGGTGTTCGGTATCTTTAAGATGATACAACGAGGAGACAACAGAGCCCGTCGTACATCGAGTGCGGCCATCCTGAATGAGACAGTTGGCATCCGATATACTGATCAATGCATCACATGAAGAACAACCGACCTTGAGCCAGTGTAATTCCGTATCGTTGTCAGGTTTGGCTAGACTAGCGAACATGAAGTAGTATGGGTTTTGAAGATAAGAATTGGCATATCCGGCTGAAGCACCTGACAGACAACGCTTTAATCATGATGATAGCCTCAGATTGTACGCCATACTTACCCGAGTACCCGTATCCGCCTCCGTGGGAGTGATGAGGATCATCGTCTAGGTCTCTGAGCAGAAAGGTTAGAGGAGAGGAACAGAACTTCTAGACACGATAACGTACCGAGCACCGTCGCTCATGGTCGGACTACCTTCATCATCATCGACACCTCCGTGGGCAGAGCTCGCACGTCGTCTTTGATGAGGTGGAATATTTCCATGATCGCCAGCTCTTGAATATCCAGCTCGATTATGTGGATTCCGTTGCATCGGGTCCACCACCCTGAGCTGGACGATGGGCGGTGGGTCGATTGGACGCCGATCAGCTGGAGGGGACCCGTTAGTGCCAACGCTACCCGTGCGATCAAGTCTAGAGGGCAACAGATCGGTAACGTACCTTTACCACCAACTCCGCACATCCTAGCCTGCTTTGGCTCTTGTCTGACCGTCAGTTCATACTCTCTGTTCGAGTGAGGCAGCATCGTATTGACATTGTATTGCGTATGTGATTGTGTGTGTGGAGAATAGGTCGACGTGGAAGAAGTGTGCCGATCGTGAGTGGAGTAAGGTGAAGGGTTGGGATATGAAGAGGGGGGTAGTGGCATTGGGTAAGTGAGCGGCAGAGCGAGCGCGAGCGTCATTTTACAAATATTGATTGTTGATGGTGATAGCGAGGTGACGCGATGAGAGCGGGGAAATAGGAAAAGCAGAGACAACCGTCAGCTTCACGATAACGAAACGTTAAACGAATCAAAGAAGAGGGGAAGTAGAGAGACGAGAAGGAAGAGTAGAAACAAGAGGCAAGGCACAGAAATGAGCCCGAGGCAGTGATAATTTCAGACAAGAGCGTGAGTGTGCATTTCCGGTCTCAAGGAGAGCTTTGTGTGAACGATGTGAAGTGCGGTGAGATGCGGACACATAAGTGGATGATGCTCGAGTCGGTGAGAAAGATAGGAACAACCGAAACAGATGGCTCGGGGGTGTAGAAGTAGTACCAGTGCCTCGGATTCGGGTTTGGAATCGATGTAGTATAAAAATACGGGGTAATGAGACGAGACTGCTGGTTGCAGCCAATCGAATTCGATGACAAGGGGGCAAAGAAGGGGAGAAGATAGTCAAATGAAAGAGGAAGCTCACAGACGATCCCTATCATACGCATATCCTGGCGGGGGCCCTCCCGAGAGTCCACCGGAGGGGCCGAGCCCATGACTGTCCAACCCAGTTGGCTGATCCATTGTGTCGCTCTTTTTCCTAGCGCCGCTGCAAATGGCCAAAGCCTGTTTTCTGAGACAATGTCGGTTGGGATTCAGCTCTATCCGAGGGCCGACTGGGATAAGTACCACGATGGGTCGCTAATACGGCGCTGAGTTCCCAGTAATCCGCAGTGTCGTCCGAGACGAGTATGCAGAACGCGTGGATCGATGAGCAAGAGTATCAGAGTACGATGGTGACGGTGTATCCTCAAGTACACAGTATCTACAAGATATGACCGTCAGCGTCCTGGATGATTGTTTCGGAGCTCGAGGACGCGCACCTCGGCGTTGAGCAAGTCGAGGACGTCGTGCGTGCCGCTGTCCGGGCCTTTGTGAGGAGGAGGTGCCCCGAGTCCCAGAGTCTTGAACCAGATCAAAGGTAATGGAGAAAGGGAAACCCACAGTCAAGCTGCACCAGAATTTGATGCCTTCTCTATGGGCGTAACCCCGTGGGAAGCTCCAGACAGAGTAGGGTTTCGGAGTTCCAAATACTCATCCGCCATCCTGGTGGGATCGTCATGCCGATCCTGCCGGTCGCACCAGCAACTTGGCCTGGCTCACTCTTGCCTCCTGCCCCTCGCGTGTCAGTGTAATGTGTGCGGTGAATGGCCAGTGATATCTCCATGGGAGCTCTGACTTGACGCGAGTAGGCAAACCTACGCTTCTCACACACAGTCAACCGTGGCACAAACCTCCCATGAGGCGCTTCGGAATTTGCTCTTCCATTCATGCCCACCACCGTTTTCACTCCGGGTATATGGAGCAGGGGTTTCCCCCGGCTGACGACCTCTATTGGCTACTCTGACTTGCTCACGCGGTCCTTGCTTCCCTGTTACAGGCGTATTAAAGGCTCATTGGATCTGACGACCTGAAGTTCATCATATTGGTTTTGCAACGGACATCGGAGGCTAACATTGCTAAATCTGTTTCCCTGGGACCTAGATGCGTCTTACAGGCTGCCCTGTGCGAATCCGAATGTCCTCTCATTCGACGATAATTTTACAGCCGCTGAGGACCGTGAAACGCCACGTCTCGAGTAGCCAAACTAGCGGTGCCAAACCAAATTCCACCAATCGACTGCCCTGTCCTTAGTCATGGGTGCGACAAGAATGACATTCAGCCGGCGGCACATCGACTCTTTGTGGCACTATTCGGCGAAATTACCGATCATCTGTATTTCGCGCACATTGTGCAAGCAAGCTCCAACGTTCGTAGCCCACTTCGTATCATCGTAATCTGCTGCGGTCTGGATTACTCGGAGCGCTACGCATGACTTCTTGGACAGTCACCAGTCAGCTTCCTCAAGAATAAAAGACGTACCCCGTCTTATCGCTGGCATACCGCGAAATGAACGACCCTCTCCGTGCACCGAGCCCTGTGCTATTACCTCCACGAAGGACCCCCCAAATCCACGGAACACGTTAGCCATCGTAGATCGGACAAAGATTAGAACCACGTTGCGGATGCTCCCCAGAAACAAGGGCTCGAAGCTTAAGTACACCTCATGTCAGCGCTAGTCCCCAGATCGCCGCCGCACTCGATACTTTACATATAGCCCTTGCCCCAGAGAAGCAGAAAGGTTGACGCTGGTGATGTAAGTCGTAGCTCGCATATCGTTCACCTGTTGGGTTGGATCCCCGACTATGTACATAGACGATCTCACCGGTAGCTCAAACTCTGAGCATAAGCACGATCATAGATAAGTACTTGAACTGCAAATTCGAAATAGAACATATCCTCCCAAAGTTTGCCCGAAGTATCTTCCATGTGTAGCTTGAGACATATTAGTTTCCGAGGTATCACTTTACCGCCCCCAGATTTGTGCATTTCGGTTCAGCCCCACAAAGCCTGAAACCAGGGCGGAAGTCAAAGTCAAGTCGCTGCGCTCATCATGAAACACAACGCGCGCTGTGACCGTGAGACACTCAGTTCCCACAGTCAGTAGCTTCCTTGCAGTTACGAACCGATAATAGAGCCTTCTTTTTCTCTACTACTGCATCTCGCTGGACGATATTCACAGTTCCTCCACTATCTAAGACTTCGATGGAGTCCCTCTCAAACGCTCAGACTGGACCCGCACATCTCAACAAGCGCAAGTGCGAATTTGACCTTGAAGGCCCTGGTTCCGTTCATGCTTCTACAAATCCGCACTACGAAAAGAATAGTAAGACTAAGCGCAACAAGGCGGACTCTCTAGTAGAAACCGAAGCGAACTCGATGGAAATCGAAGACAAACTAGCGCAACGCGAAATTCAGTTTGTGGATCTCGAGAGTAGCTGTGGACCTGGACGCCCTGCAACCACTTTTAAAGAATATCTGGAATTCGAAGACCTAACATCGCTGCGCTTTCAGGCTCACGCCGACATCGATTTCGACCGCGTTCTAGAGAACTTTACCAACCCCAGCAACAACTACGCGATAGATCACACCGGCGATGCTCTCCTCAAATTCTTCATGGCTGAAGCGCTCTACGATGTGCTATTTTCATCGGACTTGGTTAGGGACTGGACCGAAGACAAGCTAATCCTTTGCTTTGAGGTGCATACACGCTCGTGTTCTCCACTGACAACATCATCGACATCACTCATATAATGTCCTAGGCTCTAGCAGCGACGTATACGAAAAATGCTGTCGTTGGGCGTATCTTTTGTAAAGTGCATGGTCGACCGCTCCCCGCCACGGATAAAATACTCAAAAGTCAACGCCGACTCGTTCAAAGCTCTGACACATTGGATCTACGACACACACGGAAAGGACCGGCTTCTCCAATTCTACAAGGATCTCATCCATCAGACTCTCGCTTATGTTGTCAACGACTTTTTGGCGGGCTATTCCAGTTGCGGGTCTGACTACTACGATGACGCGGATCGATACCTCTACTGGGAAAAGAACGTATTACCGAGACACGAGAAAGCCTTCCTCGACGCTCTGGAGGGTCAAGATCCATACTTCACGAAAGCTTTGGCCCCCCTCAAGATGCAAGTGTTGGACGCGCCCATTGTATTCGATGAGAACCACCAGGTTATCGGCTACTATCGACCATTCGAGTTCCAGGGAAGGTTACTCCTCGATAAACTCGTCGCCACCCAGATCGATTCGATGTTTCCATATCACCGAAATGCTGGATCGGATGGTTCTTATTTGCGAACCGTACGTTTGTTTAACCTTCACCTTGATCACATTCTCTGACATCTTTGGGTCGGCTAGCTTATTGGTCGGCTAGCTGCTTGCAGGAGCGTCTTGACCCACTTGACCCAACTTGCTGGTCTTGAAGAAGGTCCGACGGAAAAGTCCGATAAACGTCGTCTCCCGTCGCTATTTTTCATTGCGTTGCTCAATCTTCGGGAGAGAGATAGATCCATGTTTGCGAAACTTGCTCAGGGCTTCATCCCTTTCCTGGTTATGATTGCGGACTTGGTGCTCTTTGAAGATGGGATCAGGTAAAATGCGTGCTCGTTATATCTATCATCTCAGCTCATGCCTACCTCAGTCTCGAGCTGATTCCGCCAGCCTAGAGTGTTGCCGTTCATATGTAGTCGCAACCTCGGATTGCTTCATTCACACAGACTAGTTTCTCGAACTTCCAATCCGGGAACGACGTACTACTATCGCTACCCAGTACTTCGTCCTTACCGTTACTTCGTCCTGTCACGGCGAGTCACATCAGCATCTTGGCATCCCGCTCATAAATCATCGCTTCAAACATTGAGGCTCCGCAAGCTCCGACTGAACAGTGTCCAAGCGTGATGCAAATCTAAAAAAGTCAACCCGTTCGCCGATAATTTCATGCTATATTTCTACTGTGAGGCCATTGAGACATGTAATTAGGACTCTTATAAATATTTATGGGATTTTAGATGGAGGGACGGAGCATCTATGGCCAGAGGACGGAGTAATGGTAAGGACGAAGTACTGGGTAGCGATAGTATATTTTCTATCGTTCACCAACACAACTATGCCTGGAGGGTGATGCGACTAAACTGTATCCAATTTCTGTAGTACTCAATTGCCATGGTTTATTTCAGTGTCTCCTTGAGTTTAGTGCGACTGATACAGTTGTAGACGGCTTCCTATCCCCACAACCTGGCCAGGCTGCCCGCCCTCTGGCTGTCGCACTTGGCCCAGGCACACGCGTGGGGCCCAAGGATGACTAAGCCGGAAATTGCCGGAATTCCAGGAAGTAAGCATAAATTCAGATTCACTTCGTCCCCGTCCGATATTCTATCTCTTTCTCCAACTACCACCTTGTCAGCTTGTAACACCACTCTAGTACCAAACCAAGCCTACGAATAACCGCATATCTTGACGATGCTCGCAGCTACCTCTCCGGTCAGGCCTCAAAAGACACATCTCCTGGATGCTCAGACCGCTCAGACTGGACCCACAACTATACCTATCAAGCGCAAGCGCGAAGCTGAATGTGACGAATCTATCTCTGATGGAAATCTACAGCACGAATTCGACTCGGAATTCGAAAGGCAACCTAAGAAAAAGAGGATCACCAAAACAGTGGAGCGAGAAACGGCCTCGGTGTATCTTGGAACTGGATCAACTGGCCCGACACTGCTGGATAGCGAGACTCAGTCCGACTCTGCTGGCTCTGGAAATGAATCGAACCCAGTGGGTGTCGATGTCGGTGTCGAGGCTGGCGCTCAACCTCAGACTAGCTCTGGAAAGAAACGGGTCCTTACTGCGTTCGAAGAATATCTGGAATCGCAAGATTTAACTTCGCTGCGCTTCCAACACAACCCCAACATCGATTTCAATAATGAAGTTCTACCACAACTCACCGACAAAACGCATAATGATGTGATTGAACATACAGGGGATGGTCTACACAATGTTTCCATCGCTGATGTTCTCCAAGACGCGATCTCCTCGTCAGAGTTGACACAAGACTGGCCAACCGAGCAGGTACACGCTTGTATTGAGGTGCATATATGTCCTCTCCCCTTAGCCAAAGTACTCTCACTCATTTCTCGATCTCATTTTCCAGGCCTTATCAACTACGTACGCGCAAAATGACACAATTGGACGCATCTTTTGCCGGATGTACGATCGAACACTCCCCGAGACGTCCAGCGGGATGAAGGCTGAAGCTGACTCGTTTGAAGCCCTTACGTATTGGATCGTCAAAACACACGGCGAAGCTCACCTGATCAAATACTACGAGGCTATAGTCGACCGGACCCTCGAACATGCCATTGCCGACTTTCTGACTTCGTACATTGCCCGTGGGTCAGATCGTTACCACGACCAAGTCACCCGTTACCGCACCAAGGCCTTCAGAGAAGTCTTTCCCAAGCACGAACAAGCCTTCCTCGACGCACTGGAGCCGTACACTGAAGACTTGACCGACGATGTGGCTCCTCTAAAAATGCTGCCGTCGGACCCACCTATTGTCTTTGATGATAGAAAACGTGTTACCGGAGTCCATCGCCCAATGGATTTTAGAGGAAGATTGCTTTTCAATCAAATCATCGCCAGCAAAATCGAGTCCATGTTCCCAAGCCACCAATTAGCTGGAAGGGGCGGTTCTGACTTGCGGACGGTGCGTCCAACTAGGCTCTTCTTGGTTTACAAAATCATCTAACCGCTTATGATACGGTAGCAAATGACTCGAGTCGCTACTTGTCAAGGCGCTTTGACTCTCCTCGCCCAACTTGCCGGTCTCGGGGAATTATCGAACTGTGCGGACGATGAAGATTGTCTCCCCTCAACGTTCTTTGTCGCATTGTTTATGCTAAAAGAACGGGATACCACCCAGTTTGAAACTCTCGCGGAGACACTGAGTTTCTTGTTTGTTTTCGTGGCGGATGCCGTGCTCTTCGAGGAGGGAATCTGGTAGGACGTATATTCGCCATGTTGTTCCGCCTTTGCTCACGTCTATCTCAGCTTCGATGTTGTTGGGCCAACAGACACCACTACCACCACCACTGCTACCACGACTACGGCTCCCGCATAGTCACATATGACAGTGATCCATCCATACGCACTAGTCTCCAAATCCATTAACATTTTCTATATATGTACTATTTATCAACAGACTATACCCTGTAGGAAACACGATTCACATTCGTTATACTGCAGCACCCGGGGCAATATTCTCGCGATTGGATCGACGCTTAGTCTCCCTGAGTACGCTTGCCTTAGCTGCATCATGGATGCGCTTGTTGCGCTTAAAGGTATAATAGTCCAACGGATCGGAGTGCACAATCTTGCGACGCTGAAGCTTGCACGGTGCTTGGGAAGGACGGAGGACGTATACCGGCGAGGACGAGGGAGAGAAGCTGGTCGTGGACGGAGCAAGGAGCTCCTCTGATAGGCTCACTTGCAGATGGTTGGCTTGAGCCAAATGCTCCGTGAGGTCGACGGGCAAGGTGGTGTACGGGTCTACCAGCCATCTAAGTGATACGCGTCATCAGTAAAACAAAGTGACTGCTAGCAGAATCAAGTACTCACTGTCGTTTTATGTTCACTAGTGGCTGGCCAGCACTATGTAGGTATGCAGCTTGTGCTACGAGAGGGGCGAGAATATCTGACAACCACCGGGACGTCGCTTTGGCATCCTTCAAATCGAAGAGATGGATGCTTGCCATGAAGGCGGTCGCTAGTGTCTGAGATGTTGAGGTCGTAGGTGGTGTCGATGTGTTGGAAAGCGATCGTAGAGTTTCAGGCGAAACGAAGAGCTCAAATACACGTCCTATGCTCCGTCCAATATCGGCTTTCACGGTCAGTGTAAGAAGTGCCTTGCGTATGGTCTGGATTTTGTGGGTTAGAGGAGGAGATCAGTAATAATAGGCGGGAACCAAATCTGACCTTGACTGACTCGGGATCTAGCAGACGGCGATAAACGAAGGGTTGGATCGCCGCAGACACAGCGGCACCGTAGAGTTGCTCTGCGTGGCGAAGAGCTTCCTCGGTCAAGGCGTTGGTGGAGTTGTGGAGGTCTGAAAGGACGATGCATCCGTAAGATCGGGTTTCCCAAGAAAAAGAACCGTTCTGTGCGATAGTGAATGCGATATTCTGGGTAGTTGCCCTTAGCGATGGCTGATTGGGAGGTGTAGGGGAGTCCGAAGAGTTCTCAGAAGACGAAGAAGATAGGGTCGCCATGGGCGAATCGTATGGGCGTAGTATTTGGGTGGGTAGAAGGGTGTGTAGGAAGTAGGAACGGAAGAGGCGAATGGATGAAGACCTTCCGGCGCGACGACCAAGTCGACAATGTGCGTCACATGACGGAAGGCGGAAAAGACGACTCAGCCACCGCAATTGAGGGTGATCGGTCATGTACTCGGACGTGCTGTGAGGCGCAAGAGCTGTGTCGACTTATCGGAATCAACAAAAGCGAGAACTTCAAATACGGCATAGGAAAGGGGTTCCTTCTGTAAGGTATAAAGTCAGTTGGTGCATTGGCTATCCTTGATCCACAGAGTACACACATGTTCGACCAGTTTTGATCCGTGACGGCTTGAGCCTGAGCTTTTGTAGGTCGTGGAAGGAGAGGTGTTGTTGACCCGTTGGATCCCGTGAAGGCTGAACCCTCGTCCCAGGGGTGTCTCAGTCTGTCGGATATGCATTGTTGCAATGTACATCTTTGTTGGGCTGACCTAGAGTCGCCTATCAGCGGGGAGGGAATAATACGACGCTGATGACCTGGATATGATCTACCGTGGCGAGGGAGGGGTGGTTGCGGGGATCTGGAGGCTTGTGTGTCGGGACGGCAGGGCCTAGGTTGGAAGAAATTGGCGCACTTCGACGCATAGGGAAACGCTAGAGGGACTAGAGTCTGTTTGTCTGAGATCTAGTGTCCCTGCCGCCTTCGTCTGGTTTTCGCATTTTATAGTCCTTTGTAAAATTGGGTCGTTTAGCCAGAATGTAGCCTGCATATCTGTTCAAACGGCCTATTACGTCTTCGACAAGATGCGACTCTTCAGATCTGTGTGCGACAGCGTCGTCGTAAAGTTTGCTAAAGTAGTACAGAACATCGTATTTCGGTCGTGACGCAATGAGAAGGTCATGATGACTGCAAGACGCC